>BPLR01000254.1:0-40000 GCA_021605095.1 Caerostris extrusa
GCCATTCTTATAGAAACCCTTTTTTGTTCTTTTTTATATGAAAAGTATTCAACATGTGAATTGTGTTGTATATTCAGAATTTAAATGCTATAAAAAATTTAACAAGTAATTCCTTTTTCTGAAAAATATAGATAGTTTAAGTGCATTATTTTATTTTGAAATTCAATATAACTAAGAATTCTGTTGTTGTTGTGACTAATTCTCAGTGTCTGGCAGCACGGGGTGGACACCCCATAAGTAGTTTGCTCATGAATGGAGAGAATGAGAATGGCTTCTGTTGTGATGGAGCACTCGTAGGTAGAAGTCTGACTTAACTCCGTGTCGCTGAAAAAGGAGGGCAGTATCTTCTGGGAGGATTTTTAGGAGAAGCTACCCCGTATGTGCGTATCGTATGGGTGAAAACTCTGAAAACTGCCACCAGTAGTCGGAATAGCGAGAGAAAGATGCTGAACATCATAAAAGCCATCATGGCTCTCGTTTTTTGAAGCAATGTCTGCAACAATGCCGCCCGCTGGTGAAACCTCAGCCCTAATTCTCACCAGCGGCGTATTTACCACTGAGCCACGAGCCGGTATTTATTTGAAAGCTATAGTTAATTTCCAACAAAATAGTTTAAGCGCAAGAGTTTAAATTTACAATAAAACAGGCAAATGGCAAAAGCCTTTTATAAAAAATCGGTAGCTACATTTTACTTTTTTACTACTTAGTTAGGCTCAAAATTTCTTGGGGTGGATTTATTAAAAAATAATATTTTTTTATACTGCTAAATAATTACCATAGTCTGGATATTTGTTTTATACTATTATAATTAGTATGTTCATTATATTTAATTAGAAATTTTTTATCCTATTCAGAATAGCTAAATGTCATTTAGACATAAAATATTCAAAACTGTGCAATGTCTAAACCGTCAGTTTTGTGAGAAAATTTTTGAGATTACTTTTAACAGCATTGTAATAATTTGTTGTGACTCTTTTTATGGCATTAGAAAATCTACCTGTTGATTTTGAGATGCCAGAAAATAAGCTAACTCTTTGCAGGAAAAAAGGTGCTTAACTGTAATAATCGGAAGGATATGATTAATCTGTCAACTACCATTAACGTTTAAATTTTATAAATCCGTTTGTAGTTACATATGACATTTCCTGTAATTAAGATTTAAATTATTTTAATTGGCTACAAGGAACATTGTTAGTGTGCAAATTTGAACTCTGTATTTAAAAAACACGTATTTTTTTTTTTTTAAATTATAAAAAAAGCTTTTAAGGAAACCAAATAATAATATAAATAAAACAAAATAACATTCATTAAAACCATTTTAACGTAATTTTTGTTGTTTCCTTTTCATATATCTTAATTGCTTTATATTCTTTCATCCAAAGTAATTATTATGAAGTTGTCATACAGCTGTCGTTATGAATATTAAATTATTTCATGAAATTATATTATATCTAAATTCACTTTAAACCTATGAACCAAAAGAATAATAATATATTACTACCATTACCATTAATTTTCACATTTTTAAATTATAATTTTTTAAGACATGAATAGAAAATAATTATTTTAAAGTGACTAATTAAAGCTCTTGCCTGAGAAATTGTTTTAAAATTTTGTGGAATAACAAGACAATTTAAAAATTCAGTTAATGCAAATTGGTTTCTTTATGTATCGGTTAATAATTAATTAATAATATGTTAGACATTAAAAATTACAATTACATTTTTCAGAGTTTTAGAACTAATTCCAACTCAATAAAGTAATAAATAATAAAATAATAACTTAATAAATAATAAATCGTTTGTTTACAAAATTGTAGAGAAATTACTCGCTATGCCCAATAATTCCACTACATTTATTTAAATTATTTACTTGAATATTTAAAGTTTTTAAAGCAAAAGCATCAAAAATATGAACTACTATTTTAAATCAATTATAAAATTGAAAAAATAAACATTAGAACATTATTTTGCCCAGAATAAATATTACAACAAGTATTATAATTATGATGAGAGTTTTATGAAAGAAGAATTTTTGAAGGAATAATATTTGAATTAAAAAATATTTTTAATAAAGAGGATTAGAAGAATTGACAAAATTGTAATTTTTGTTATATTTTCTTTTTAGTAATTGTTCTCATTGTTAAAATGCAAAGTTAAATGCATGATAAATTTTTTTAATAAGTAGCAATTTTTTAAATCAAATGAGAAACATTTATATATAATAAAGTTAAATATTTTTAATAAAATCATGCTGTTTAACAATGCTGATGTTCTTACATGAAGCCATTCGACGTAGCAAAAACTGAAATATAGCAAATTCAGCATTATCCAGGAGTACAACATTGAAGCCTGCAATGCATACACAATTGCAACCACAATTTGTAACAAACATCCTCAAATGTTGAATTTGGGATTCGCCCATATTACTCTCTACCTCAAAGAGTATTAAAAAGAGGTCTTTCTTGTCTGTGAATTTATTATACAAATCATAAACACAATAGTTTTCTTCGCAATGAATGGGTTTGAACAGACTCCTTTTAATTCTGAAACATAATCATCTATCCACAATCAATGTATTTTATTATATTAACACTAAGCAACTTTTTGAATAAGCTGGAATCAAAACAATTTGTATTCTTTCAAATTCGAATTTAGTTCAAAACTATTTTCTAATTTATATAAATTCTAAAATATTCCAAATATTGTGACTATTTCAATAAGAACTTTAAGTAATTATTAGTAACTATAAAAATGGTTTCATTTGATTTACTCATACTGATAAACATATTAACAAAATAATTAATAATAAATAATTAATACTAAGTATAAATTATAAAATATATAAATATTTTAAATTATTAATATTAAATATTTGATAATGTTTACTTTTGGTAATAATAAAATTTGCTTGTTTTTTAGGATTTATCTGTTTATACATTTATGACATTCTGCCTTTTTTTTTAATCATGCAAATAATTTTTTTGAATTAATTTTTTATTCAAACTAATAATTTAATTAGTACATAGAAATAAAATTTCAATTAACTAGTGACATTCGAAACTTAATAAAATTAAATTTATAAGTATTACTATTTTCAGGGAGATAAACAAAATAACTTATTGCAAAAATAGGATTGGCTTCTTTTCGTTTTTCATACTCTCATTAAATAAATGAAACTTGAATTTATAAATCCTTTACAGACATTAAAAAAACAAAAAATTATCTTTTTCTTATTAGAAAAAAATTAATGTTTGAAAAATAAAAAGAAATTTTATATAATTAATAAATATAGAACATCATTATTTAAAAAAAAAAAAATATTGAGGAATCTTTTGATTTTTTTTGAAAAACTCATAAGGCGGTATTAAATTTACTAAGAATAATTTATAATAGTTATACTTTGAAAAATTTTAATTATCAAATAATGGTTTATCAAAAAATTATTTTTATACTCAAAACCTTCTTCCATTTTTTTCTTATAAAATTTGTTATTTTCCAGATTGGCATTGTGAATTCGTTGAAATTTTCGATATTCTAAATAATTTTTAGGTTTTATTGATTTTCGTTTTTATCACTAACTTTTACTTCTACAACATTTAATTTTTATTTTAGCATTTACTATTGGCTTGATAAAATAAATAAAAATTTTATTTTTATTAAAAATTTAAAGAATTCAAAATTTAAAAATTCTAAGAATATTCATAAGGGTATAGAAATTAACTAAACAAAAAAAACATGTCTTTATTTAACTTTTTGAGAATTACTAGATTGAATAACTTAAAAGATTCATTTCATAAGAATTAAAAACTTTGTGTCCCCATTATTTAAAAAAGCAAATTATCCATGATTTAAAGTATTTGTTTTTTAATAAGTTTCTCTCGAGAAAAATATTTTTAATTTCAAGGGTTTTTCAAGAAAACACAAATATTTTTATTTTTAATTTCATGAAAATACTTAATTTCAAACATAAATAAATGAGATTTTTAAAAAACATGCTTTTATGATTCCGTGAATTTATATATTTTTATATAAAAATAATAAAACTTTTTTATTCTACCTTTTCGACAATTCGAAACTTTAAAGAATCTGTTTTTTTTATTTATGTAAAATATCTTTATCCTTTAATTACTATATTTGCGCTACAATATTTAAAAAAAAATTTGCTTCATTGAAATGACTTGTGTAATAAAATTAAAAACAATTCACAATCCCCATGTATACTTTTTGCACATAATATGTATAATATTTGAAGAATTTTCTGAAAATTTTCAATAGGAATGTTTAGGAATTAGAAATAAAAGGGATTCACTTTTATGTAATTATTAAATTAAAAAATTAAAACAAGTTTTAATGTTTTTGTATTAATTTTTGATTGTCACTATTTTTCTTGGTAAAATATGTATAATTTGTGGTACTGAGAAATATATATTAAATTGATATAAATTTAAATTAATTCTAAAAAATAATTAAATGAAAAGCGTTACTTTATATTTATTTTTTTCTTGTCAATTAATTATATATATATTTTTTACTTTTATTTATATTATTTATATTTTTTATTTATTTTTATTTTTACTTTATTGGGGTTTTTTGTCCACCATTAGAAAGCAAACGAGCATTGCAGGTCAGTTTTTAAGAAAGAAAATTCATTAAAATGAAATTCAAAGAATATTTATGCATTGTACGTTTTAACATAAAAAAAGTAAAAATAATCCTTAATTTTTTATGAGTAAGAGCAATCAATAATATTTTGAGTAAGATAAAAATTGCATGCTATGATTATATATTTACAATAAAGAATATTGATATTTATTTTTTGTAAATTATCAAACAAACAAGTATAATTTCCCAATGTTAAAAATCAACCATTATTTCCTTTTTTGTGAGTTCGTATTGAAATTACGGTTACAGTTGATAGAAAATTTAACAATTCTAATTAAATAATACACAGGATGTCTAAAGAAAGAAATTAAGAAAGAATCTTGTTAGAAAATTGTGCTATTTGTGGAAATGGTAATATTTGTCAATAAATTTTAATTCAGTCTTAAAATTCCTGGTGTATTGTAAAATAATATTTTAAAAATGAACATTTAATAATTACCCTTTTAAAAAATTGTTGATTTTAGAATTATAAATTAATCGTAGATTACATAAGTATTAAAAAAAAATTCCATATAACCATAGAAATACAATCAATACCAAAGAATAAAATAATCCATATATTTTCATAAGTTACAGCAATAAATAATATTTTGAGTAAGATAAAAATTTCATTTTTGATCTTAAATTTGCATTAAAAAATATTGGTATTTATTTTTGAAAATTCTACGAAAATAGTTAAATGAAATTGACTAAAAAACCTCAAACAAACAACATAATTTGTCAATGTTAATAGTCAACCATTATTTCCTTTTTGTGAGTTCGCATTGAAATTACGATTACAGTTGATAGAAAATTTAACAATTGTAAGTAAATATTATACGAGATGTCTAAAATATCTTCTGTAAAATATTTCAAAGAGATTATATATTTTGCTAGATATTTTAGAGTCATCCTGTATATAAAGGCAGCTTGTGTAAAATATGAGCAAGATAGTGTTATGAAAGAAATAAAAACTCCGTAACATTATTTTAGTATATAATTGTAAACAGATCACGAAGTTGAAATTTCATGGATATTATTATTGTGACACACATAAATGATATATCTATTTATGTATATATATATATATATATATACCCTTGATGAATAATAGATATTCTAAAATAATTCGAGCTTTAAGAATAATTACTGTTTAATACAGCAATATTGATTTTTAAATAATTATTTCACATTGTTAGAGAGATAAACTTAAGTTAAAAAATCATGTAGATCATCATCTTCTTAGGGAAAAAAAAAGAAATTGGAAGGATATAAATTTATTTGAACACTTTACTAAGTAACGATAAATATAAATATGAAAACGTTATTTGTTTTTATTCGTTAGCGGAAATAATATAACTAAAAAGTAAAATTATTTCATATTTCCCCAGTGCGGTTGTTGTCTTCTTTTAAAAAATTAATGAATTATATGGTTTAGTAACAATACTGGAATTTTGTGATTTAATGATCAGATTAATAACAATTAATATTTTAAATTGTTATTTATCGAACGATAAGTTGCATTTTTTGGGATTCTTAGTAGAAAATTAAACATGAAGGCAATATTAAATATCTTTAAAACAATTATACTTAACTGTTGAATTTCCTGCCTATTGCTAAATGTTCTTCAGAAATGCAGAAATCTACCGTATAAATGCAGAGGAGACTGATTTTGTTTCTAATACTGAACTACCAGCAAAGATAGCAATAAAATTAAATTGCTCCATATCTTATTTACAAAGCTATTGAGCTTGATAAAAGAAGATTGTGACATTGTAACATCTTTACTATAAGTTTCATACACGTTAGCAAGGAATTATTAAAACTGTAAACATTAAAAATTTGAATAGTTTGATTGGAAATAAGAGCAGGAAATAAAGCGAGTTATACTCCTTCAATTGAACGAGAAATTCATTATCAAAATATCAGTCACTGATTAAGTTAATGTATGAATATTTCATTTGTATAAGATTCGCCAATTATTAAGCTATTCCGAAAAGCATGATCTATGTAGTTGAATGTACCATGTTATTTTGACCAATTATTTTATTTCATGGCAAGTTTTTAATCTTTTTAAGGATCTTTTCTTTTCATGATTCATTACAATCATAGATAGTTGTAATAAAAATTTGAGGCTTTTTACAATCCTTTTTTTTTTAAAGTTAACCCATAAAATTTGAGTGCTACAAAAACATTTACTAATGTATTATTTCAATCATAACTCAGCCACTAAATAAGTGAACTTATTTTGTATAAATTGTTTTAAAAAGCACATATTATATAAATAACAATAAAATGAACAAATATTGCATTATTGTTTTGTGTATTTCTCAAAAAAACATTCACATTTATTCTTGCGACAAAAAATTAAAATAAATTACACTAACAGTAGAAAACAGTTTAACATATTTTTTTATGTCTTACATCTTCAATGAATAAATCGTTTTTTCCTGCAATTTAAAACCGTTTTGTTATTGAACGCGTTGCAAAAATACATTATGGTTTTTCCTTAAAGAATTCGGTCAAAAAGCCGTAACGCTACCAGCTTTTGATGTAGTAAGCTATTTTCAAAACAAAATCTCAAAAGAACTGTTCAAATAAAATGCCTGTCCTTTTTGTTTACACAGGTGCACGGATGGATTAACGTTAGCCTTTTTATCACCTCCAAACCTGATATTGTTTTTCTACATCAAAATTCAATTATCACGAAAAGTTTCTTTTGCTTGTTTCTTGACATGGCAGCAGCCTTCGTCACCAAACTTCCAGATTAATTTTTTTGTGAGGCCTATAACCTACAGCCTTTTCTTTTAAAAAGTTTAAATATAAAATTTCACTCATGATTAGCTTCTACCACAAAAGTTCTCTTTCCTTGCAAAATTTTCCTCACAGGAAAGAGAATAATAATGAAAAAAAAAATGTCAGGATACTCATTTTCCCAGCAGCTTAAGCTTCAAGTGCAAACAGGTATATTCAGGAGTTTTCCCTACATGCTCCACATATCCTAGACTTGCCAGCTAACCCAATTTTCCCGAAGTTGCAAAAATAATCAATGTATGATGCTGCCTATGTAATATAATTAGTTAACCTTGCGAATAACCTTTGCCGGCTTTTTTTTTTTCCTATCGCCTAATCACATTAGTTACTGCAAAAATTCAAAAGCATAAAAAGCATATGTCAAAATGAAATTTTACCCTCGCGAGCATTTTTTTGTTATTATTTTGCATAATCAATATCGAGGTCGTATTTAATGCCAAGCGTCAGAGATGAAAGACAGCTATTTTGCCCTTTTTCATTAATATTTTCATTTTTTTTTTTCTGCTAGCGAAAGTGACTTCAGTATTATAAGTTCTAATCAAATAAGAGAACCGGATATTTCGAATATTTCCTGAAGAGTTTTTGGAACAGAAGATTTTTATTTGTACTTTTTATTAATTTTCTTTTATTTTTTTCTTTTTCCTTTTTTTCATCCACCGGCTTTTCGTTCTTTGAATTCTTCACGTTTTTCTGTTGGAAGAAAAGTGTGCTATTTGTGGAAATGAAAATATTTGTAAACATTTTTTAAATAAATTGTAATTCAGCAGTTTTAAAATTTTTCAGTTTTTTAAAAATAATATTTTTAATATATACATTTAATAATACTTCTTTAAAAATTTTATGATTTAAGAATAATAAATTAATCGTTGATTGCCTAATACTAAACAAATACCATAAAGGAATCAATGTGACTGAAGTTAGTAGAAATTTTTAACAATAAAAGAACAAATAAATAATATTATTTTAAATTATTTTAAAATATTTTTGTATAATAAATATTTATTTTATTTTAAAAAAACATTTTAAAAGTGTACATTTAATAATAACTCTTTAAAACAGTTTGATGATAAATTAAGAATTGCATAAATAAACAAATACCATAAAGAAATCATAATATTACTGAAGTTAGTAAGAAATTTTAACAATAAAAGATAATATTATTAATACAATAAATGAACAAGTGAATATATTCTGGTGTATTTTAATGTGATATTTTAAATTGTATACATTTAATAATGTACATTTTATAAATGATGTTTTTTATAAATGGTTTAATAAAAATTCGAGGCTTTTTACAAAAAAAAAATTTTTATAGTTAATCCATGAAATTTGAGTGCTGCAAAAATATTTACTAACGTATTATTTTTAATTATAACAAAATATATATTTGTTAAAAATAACTGAACTTGCTTTGAATAAATTATGTTAACGAATTATATATTATATGAATAAATATAAAAAAAAATGAATATTTGTGAAAAGTTTTCGGAACAAAAGATATTATTTTCTTTATAATTTTGTAAAGAAAAATTAAAATAAATTAATCTTTTATTAGAAAACAGTTTAACATGGCTTTTATTTCTTTGCATTTATCTTCAAAGAAAATTGCTGATTTGCTGCAATTAAAAAATAAATAATAAAAATCCTCGGACAATTTGGCTTTTTTTTTAAAAATAATTTTTTAAAATGAATTCTTTTAAAAAGCCGTAACTCTTTAAGCTTTTGATGATTTAGTAAATTTTCAAAATAAAATCTTAAAAGAACTGTTCAAATAATATGCCTAACCTACAAATAAAATCACGGAAAGATTAATAATACATATATTTTCATCAGCAATAAATGATATTTTTTTCTAACATCAAAATTTTATGTTATCACGAATATTTCAGTAAAGAATATTGTTACATATTTTGAACATTCGTCAAAAATAGTTAATTTTCATTGAGGCCTAAAAACCTTTTCAAACAAATAACATAATTTATCAATGATTAAGAGTCTACCACAAATTTTCATTTTTTGAGTTTTCATTGAAATTTTTCTTACAATAGAAAGAAAATGAACAATAGTAATAAAAATAATATACAGGATGTCTTTTATCCTGAAAACATTTTGAAAGTGCAAACAGGTATATTCAGGATTTTTACTTTCCCCCACATATCCAACATGCCAGCTAAAATCCGAAGTTGCAAATATAATCGGAAGAAATAAAAATGCTGCCTATTACTTTGGCATTAATTTTAAACAGAGCACGTGCTGAATTTTGCCATGAATATTATTATTGGCTGCTGCAAAATCAAATAGCATAAAGATATAATATCTTCTTGATGAAAATAAATTTTATAATTCTGAGCATTAAGAATTATTACTTTGCATAACAATATTGGTTTTTAAATTTAATGCCATATTCAGCAGATGATAATCTTTTATTAAATTTTCATGTAGTGATATTTTTTTCCTCTGGGAAAAGAAATTATAAGTTCTAATCAAATATTGAAACCTGATTTACGAATAATTATAAAGTTTTCGGAAACGTCAGAAGTTTTTATTTGTTGAAATTTATTAATTTTCTTTTATTTTTTTCTTTAAAAACCGTTTTATCCACCGGTAGGTTTCCTTCTTTTAATTCTTTGCTGTTTGATAGTGAATGTTGGTTTTGGAAAGTGTGCTATTTGTGGATTGATTAATAACAATTTGCCAATAAATTGTAATTCAGCAGTTTTATTTTTATGATGTTTTTTAAAAATAAGTATTTTAAAAGCATACATTTTTAGTATATTCTTTAAAAATTTGATTTGATTTAAGAATAATAAATTAATCGTAAATTGCAGAAATTTAATACTAAACAAATACCATAAAGGAATCATAATGTTTCTAGTTAATGAATTTTTAACAATAAAGATGTTGTTATTAAAAGAACAAATAAATAAATTTTGGTGTATTTTAAAATTATTTTAAAAAATATTTTGTATATGCATTAAATATTTATTTTATTTTAAAATAAATTTTAAAAGTGTACATTTACTAAAAACTCTTTAAGCTATTTGATTATTTTAGAATCATAAATTAATCGAAAATTGCATAAGTATTAAACAAATACCATAAAGAAATATAATATTACGATTAAGGTTAATGTAAGAAATTTTTTACAATAAAAGATAATATTATTAATACAATAAATGAAAAAGTGAATAATTGATGATGTAATTTTGAATTATTATTTAAAAGTATACATTTAACTTTTTAACTATTTTATAAATGATGTAATAAATCATAAATGGTGTAATAAAAATTTGAGGTTTTTTTAAAAATTATTTTTTAAGTTAGCCCATGAATTTGAGTGCTAGCAAAAATATTTACTAACGTATAATTTTCAGTCATAACAAAATATATATTTGTTTCAAAATAAGTAAACTTGCTTTGCATAAATTTTTTAAAGAATCATATATTATATGAATAACAATAAAATGAAATGACATTGCTTTGTGTATTTCTCAAAAATATTATTTTCATATATATTCTTGTAAAGAAAAATTTAAAATAAATTAGATACTATAGTAGAAAACAGTTTAACATATTTTTATATCTTACTTTTTTCAATGAATAAAAGCTGATTTGCCCTGCAATTAAAAACGTTTTGTTCTAAAAAAAATTCTCGGACGCGTGGCAAAAATGCATTATGCTTTTCCTTAAAGAATTCTTTTGTTAAAAAGCCGTAACGCTAGCAGCTTTTGATGTAGTAAGATATTTTCAAAACAAAATCTCAAAAGAACTGTTCAAATAAAATGCCTGTCCTTTTTGTTATAAAAGTGCACGGATGGATTAATGTTAGCCTTTTTTATCACCGCCAAACCTGATATTGTTTTTCTACATCAAAATTCAATTATCACGAAAAGTTTCAGTGCTAGTTTCTTGACATGGCAGCAGCCTTCGTCACCAAACTTTCCAGATTAATTTTCTGTGAGGCCTATACCTACAACCTTTTTTTTTAAAAGTTTAAATATAAAATTTCACTCATGATTAGCTTCTACCACAAAATCTCTTTGGCATGAGAAATTTTCTCACAGGAAGAGAATAATAATGAAAAAAAAAAATGCGCAGAATATCTCTTTTTCCCAGCAGCTTAAGCTTTAAGTGCAAACAGGTATATTCAGGAGTTTTCCCTACCATGCTTCATATCCTAGACATGCCAGCTAACCCAATTTTGCCGAAGTTGCAAAAATAATCAATGTATGATGCTGCCTATGTAATTAGTTAACCTTACGAATAACCTTTGCCGTGCTGCCTTTTTTTCCTATTGCCTAATCACGTTAGGCTGCTGCAAAAATCAAAAGCGTAAAGAAGAATACGTCAAAAGAAATTTTACCCTCGCGAGCATTTTTTTTGTTATTACTTTGCATAATCAATATCGAGGTCGTATTTAATGCCAAGCGTCAGAGATGGAAAGACAGCTATCTTGCCCCTTTTTCATTAATATTTTTTTTTTTTTTGCTAGCGAAAATGACTTCAGTATTATAAGTTCTAATCAAATAAGAGAACCGGATGTTTCGAATATTTCCTGAAGGGTTTTTGAACAGAAGATTTTTGTGTGCTTTATTAATTTTTTTCTATTTCTTTTTTTTTTTCTTTTTTTCATCCACCGGCTTTTCGTTCTCTTCGTTTATTTGAAATTTTTCTTTGTGGAAATAGTAATATTTGTCAATTTATCTTGAAACGATTTGATTTTTAGAATAATATTTTAAAAGTGTACATTTAATAATTAATTTGAAAGAAATGGTGCAAATTAATTAAGATTTCATACTATAAGTACTAAACAAATTCATAAATAATCATAATTTTATTGAAGTTATTAGAAATTTAACTGAAAATATTTTATAAAAGTGAATAATTCTGGTATATTTTTAATATTTTAAAATACATTTAATAACAACTTAAAAAAAAAATTCCTTTTTACGATTTTTTTTTTTTAAGTTAATCCATGAAATGAGCACTACAAAAAATTTATTAATGTATTATTTTCCATTATAACATAATATAAATTTGTTACAAAATAAGTGAACTTGCTTTGCATAAATTATTTTAAAGAATCACATATTATATGAATAACAATAAAATGAAAAAATTTGTTTTGCTTCTTGTATTTCTCAACAAAAAAAATATTCACATTTATTCTTGTGAAGAAAAATTAAAATAAATTAGACTTATAGTAGAAACAGTTTAACATATTTTTATATCTTATTTTTTTCACTGAATAAACTGCTTTTCCCTGCAATTAAAAACCGTTTTGTTATAAAAAAATTCTTGGACGCGTTGCAAAAAATGCATTATGCTTTTTCCTTAAAGAATTATTTTGTTAAAAAGCCGTAACGCTAGCAGCTTTTGATGTAAGTAAGCTATTTTCAAAACAAAATCTCAAAAAATTGTTCAAATAAAATGCCTGTCCTTTTTGTTATACAAGTGCACGGATGGATTAATGTTAGCCTTTCTTATCACCGCCAAACCTGATATTGTTTTTTACATAAAAATTCAATTATCACGAAAAGTTTCAGTGCTGGTTTCTTGACATGGCAGCAGCCTTCGTCACCAAACTTCCAGATTAATTTTGTGAGGCCTATACCTACAGCCTTTTCTTTTCTTTTAAAAAAGTTTAAATATAAAATTTCACTCATGATTAGCTTCTACCACAAAAGCTCTTTTTCACGAGAAATTTTCCTCACAGGAAAGAGAATAATAATGAAAAAAAAAAAAAAATAGCGAATACTCTTTTTCCCAGCAGCTTAAGCTTTAAGTGCAAACAGGTATATTCAGGAGTTTTCCCTTCCATGCCCACATATCCTAGACTTGCCAGCTAACCCAATTTTGCCGAAGTTGCAAAAATAATCAATGTATGATGCTGCCTATGTAATTAGTTAACCTTGCGAATAACCTTTGCCGTGCAGCTTTTTTTTTCCATCGCCTAATCACGTTAGCTGCTGCAAAAATCAAAAGCGTAAAGAAGAATACGTCAAAAGAAATTTTACCCTCGCAAGCATTTTTTTTGTTATTACTTTGCATAATCAATATCGAGGTCGTATTTAATGCCAAGCGTCAGAGATGGAAAGACTATCTTGCCCCTTTTTCATTAATATTTTCAATTTTTTTTTTTTTTTCTGGCTAATTGACTTCAGTATTATAAGTTCTAATCAAATAAGAGAACCGGATTGTTTGAATATTTCCTGAAGAGTTTTCGAGAAGAGAAGATTTTTATGTGTGCTTTATTAATTTTTTTCTATTTCTTTCTTTCTTTCTTCTTTTTTCATCCACCGGCTTTTCGTTCTTTGAATTCTTCGCGTTTATCTGTGAAAGAAATTTTGCTCTTTGTGGAAATAGTAATATTTGTCAATAAATTATCATTCAGAAGTCTTACGATTGATGATTTTATATGAATAATATTTTAAAAGTGTACATTTAATAATTAATTTTGAAAAGAATTTTGATGATTTTAGAATTGCAAATTAATTAAAGATTTCATACTATAAGTACTAAACAAATATCATAAATTAATCATAATTTTATTGAAGTTAGTAAGAAATTTTTAACTATAAAAGAAAATATTATTACAGGAATAAAGGTAAAAGTGAATAAGTTCTGGTATATTTTACAATAATATTTTAAAAGTGTACATTTAATAACAACTTATTTAAAAATGGTGTAATAAAAATTCGAGGCTTTTTACAATTTTTTTTATAGTTAATCCATGAAATTTGAGCACTAAAAATATCTATTAATGTATTATTTTCCATTATAACATAATATAAATTTGTTACAAAATAAGTGAACTTGCTTTGCATAAATTGTTTTAAAGAATCACATATTATATGAATAACAATAAAATGAAGAAGAATTTGCATTATTGCTTTCTGTATTCCTCAACAAAAAAAATTCAGTTATTCTTGTGAAGATCAATTAAAATAAATCAGATTTATAGTAGAAACAGTTTAACATATTTTTTATATCTTTTTTTCAGTGAATAAAAATGCTTTTCCCTGCAATTAAAAACCATTTTGTTATAAAATAAATTCTTGGACCCGATTCTTTGCAAAAATGCATTATGCTTTTTCTTAAAGAATTCTTTTGTTAAAAAGCCGTAACGCTAGCAGCTTTTGATGTAACAAGCTATTTTCAAAACAAAATCTCAAAAAACTGTTCAAATAAAATGCCTGTCCTTTTGTTATACAAGTGCACGGATGGATTAATGTTAGCCTTTCTTATCACCGCCAAACCTGATATTGTTTTCTACATTAATTCAATTATCACGAAAAGTTTCAGTGCTGGTTTTCTTGACATGGCAGCAGCCTTTGTCACCAAACTTCCAGATTAATTTTATGTGAGGCCTATAACTACAGCCTTTTCTTTTCTTTTAAAAAGTTTAAATATAAAATTTCACTCATGATTAGCTTCTACCACAAAAACTCTTTTTGCATGAGAAATTTTTCCATACAGGAAAGAGAATAACAATGAAAAAAATGGCGGATACTCTTTTTCCCAGCAGCTTAAGCTTTAAGTGCAAACAGGTATGTTCAGTGAGTTTTACCTTCCATGCTTCACATATCCTAGACTTGCCAGCTAACCCAATTTTGCCGAAGTTGCAAATAATCAATGTATGATGCTGCCTATGTAATTAGTTAACCTTGCGAATAACCTTTGCCGTGTTGCCTTTTTTTTTTTCGCCTAATCATGTTACGCTGCTGCAAAAATCAAAAGCGTAAAGAAGAATACGTCAAAATGAAATTTTACCCTCGCGAAGATTTTTTTTTTTGTTATTACTTTGCATAATCAATATCGAGGTCGTATTTAATGCCAAGTGTCAGAGAGATGGAAAGACAGCTATCTTGCCCTTTCCATTAATATTTTCTCTAGCTAGTGAAAGTGACTTCAGTATTATGCACTCAAGAGCCAAAACATTATGACCACCTGTCAATATCTGTCACCTGTATGTCCCACCTGTCAATGGTGGGTCAACTGACCCACCATTGACGCGCAACACAGTTTTAACCCGCCTTGGCATGGATGCCACAAGTCCTTGGTAGATTGCCGGAGACAGATTGTACAAGATGTTTAAGCAACGGTCACCCAAATCCGAGGTATTGCGAATTGGTGGTCTTTGAACTCTGAGCTACCGTCCCAGGACATCCCAAATGTGTTCTATCGGATTGCGATCCGGTGAGTTAGGCTGCCAGGACATTAACTGGAATTCAGCATCCTGTTCCTGGAACCACTCCAACCCAATTTTAGCCTTGTGACAAGGGGCGTTGTCCTGTTGGAACATTCCATTTCCAGCTGGAAAACAGAGGCCATGTAAGGGTGCAACTGGTCCGCAATGATGTTCAGATACCCTGTAGCATTCATGGTCTGCTCTGCCACAACCACGGGTCCCAGAGACGCCCAAGAGAACGTCCCCCAAAGCATAATACCGCCTACCACCGGCCTGTGTATGACCGACCGTACATTGAGCGAGCAACTCTTCGCCTGATCTCGGCGTATCCTGACACGGCCATCGGCGTGATGAATGACAAACCGTGATTCATCTTACCAGGCAATTCTCTCCCACGGATCCATGGACCAGTCACGATGTTCCCGGGCCCAGCGCAGGAGCAGTTGGCGATGATGCTTGTCAGCAAAGGCACACGAGTGGGACGTTTGCTGTGTAGCCCCATATCCAACAGTGTCCGCTGAACAATGTGCTCCGATACTATTGTATTTGGCCCAGCATTGTATTGGGCTGTCAGCTGAGCCACTGTCTGGTTCCGGTTTTGCTTCACCATGCGGGACAGTCTCCGAAGACCTTTTTCTTTGATAGCGTGTGGACTTCCAACGCCATGCATAATTCATCCACTTTGCACCATTCATCCACTTTGCATAAGTACTAACAACTGTAGATCGCGAACAACCTACGAGAGTCGTGCAGTTTCGGAAGTACTTGTTCCGAGCCTTCGAGCCATTACAATCTGCCCTCTATCAAAGTCGCTTAGATCCGCAGCCTTTCCCATCATACACAGAAGTGAGTAAAAGAATGATTCTTCAGACTCTCCAGCAGCAGTTAAATACCACTTCCAACTGATCACGTGACTTCCACGTCATCCAGGCGAGTTTATTGCAAAATGTAGGAGTGATCATAATGTTTTGGCACTTGAGTGTAAGTTCTAATCAAATGAGAGAACCGGATTTTTGAATATTTCCTGAAGAGTTTTCGGAACAGAAGATTTTTATGTGTGCTTTATTAATTTTCTTCTATTTCTTTTTTTTTTTCTTTCTCTTTTTTTTTTTGTATACACTGGCTTTTCGTTCTTTGAATTCTTTGTTTGAGAAAAGTTTGCTATTGGTGGAAATGGTAATATTTGTCAATTAATTATATTTCAACAGTCTTACACTTTCTGGTTTTTAAAAAATAATATTTCAAAAATGAACATTTAATATTAAATCTTTAAAAAAATTTGACAATTTTAGAATTATAAATTAATCGTAGATTGCACAAGTACTAAACAAATATCATAAATGAATCATAATGTTACTGAAGTTGGTAAGAATTTTTAGCAATACAATATAATATTATTAAAAGAACAAGTGAATAATTGTGGTAAATTTTAAAAGCGTGCATTTTATAATAAATCTTTAAAAAAAATTGATGATTTTAGAATTATAAATTAATCGTTGTTGCCTAAAAGTACTAAGCATGTCATAAAAGAATCCATATTACTGAAATTAGTAAGAAATTTTTAACAATAAAAGATAATGTTATTGAAAGTATAAGTGAATAAATACTGGTGTACTTTAAAGTAACATTTAAAAGTGTACATTTAATAATAAATCTTTAAAAAAATAGATGATTTTATAATTAAAAATTAATCGTAGCATTCATAAGTTTTAAATAAATAAAATAAACGAAACATAATGTTACGAAAGTTAGAATTTTTTAACAATAAAAGATTATATTCACTTGTTCTTTTAATAATATTTATTGGTATTTTTTTAAAATAATATTTTTAAAAGTGTATATTTAATAATCACTCTTAAACAAATTTGATGATTTTAGAATTATTTGTAGATTGGCTAAATATTAAGCAAATACCATAAAGGAATCATAATGTTATTAACGTTAGTAAATATTTTTATCAGTAAAAGATAATATTATTTATGTAATAAAAGGACAAATGAATAATTTCTGGGTGTATTAGATCTGTCTTTTCAATGAATAAATTGCTTTTACCTGCAGTTAAAAATCCATTTTCTTCTACAAAAACATTCTTGGACGCATTGCAAAAATGCATTATGCTTTTCCTTAACGAATTCTTTTGTCACAAAGCTGTAACGCTAGCAGCTTTTGATGTAGTAAGCTATTTTCAAAACAAAATCTCAAAAGAACTGTTCAAATAAAATGCCTGTCCTTTTTGTTATACAAGTGCACAGATGGATTAATGTTAGCCTTTTTATCACCGCCAAACCTGATATTGTTTTTCTACATCAAAATTCAATTATCACGAAAATTTCAGTTTAGTATTTCATTCTAGTTTCTTGACATGGCAGCAGCCTTCAAGAACTTCCAAATTAATTTTTGTGAGGCCTATACCTACACCCTTTTCTTGTCTTTTAAGAAGTTCAAATATAAAATTTCACTCATGATTAGCTTCTACCACAAAAGATCTTTTTACTTACAAAATTTTCTCACAGGAAAGAGAATAATAATGTAAAAAAAAAAAAAAAAAAATGGCGGAATACTCTTTTTCCCAGCTGCTTAAGCTTTAGGTGCAAACAGGTATGTTCAGGAGTTTTACCTTCCATGCTTCACAAATCCTAGACTTGCCAGCTAACCCAATTTTGCCGAAGTTGCAAAAATAATCAATGTATGATGCTGCCTATATAATTAGTTAACCTTGCGAATAACCTTTGCCGTGGTGTCATTTTTTTTTCCTATCGCCTAATCATGTTATGCTGCTGCAAAAATCAAAAGCGTTAAGAAGAATACGTCAAAATGAAATTTTACCCACGCGAGATTTTTTTTTATTACTTTGCATAATCAATATCGAGGTCGTATTTAACGCCAAGCGTCAGAGATGGAAAGACAGCTATTTTGCCCGTTTTTCATTAATATTTCCCATTTTTTGTTTTTGCTGGTGAAAAGTGACTTCAGTATTATAAGTTCTAATCAAATGAGAGAACCGGATGCTTAGAATATTTCCTAAAGAGTTTTCGGAACAGAAGATTTTTATGTGTTCTTTATTAATTTTCTTCTATTTCTTTCTTTCTTTTTTCATCCACCGGCTTTTCGTTCTTTGAATTCTTTGCGTTTATCTGTGAATGTTTTTAGAAAATTGTGCTATTTGTGGAAATTGTAATATTTGTCAACAAATTATAATTCAGCAGTCTTACAATTTCTGGTTTTATTTAAAGTACACCAGGATTGATTCACTTGTTCTTTTTATTATATTAATGATGTTATTTTTATAGTAAAAAGTTCATTAATCATCTTAATAATACATTCAGTAATACTAAAAATATTTTAAAAATAAAGATTTAATAATTACTCTTTGAAAGAATTTGATGATGTGAGAATGATAAATTAATTGTGGATTATATTAGCATTAAAAAAGATACCATAAAAGATTCATAATGTTACTGAAGTTAGTAAGAGATTTTTAAAAATAAAAGATAATATTATTAGTATAATAAAAGAACAAGTGAATAAGTTCTAGTGTATTTAAAAGTGTACATTTAATAATAACTTTAAAAACAATTGATGATTTGAAAATTATATATTTAAGCATTAAAAGATAATATTATTAAAAGAACAACATAACAGTTCTGGTGCATTTTAAAATAATAGTAATATATAATAGTAATTATAAAAGTGTATATTTAACAATAGCTCTTTTAAAGAATTGGTTGATTTTAGAATTATAAATTAATTGTAGATTGCAATTATCACAAAGGAATTAATAAAGGAATCAATATTAATGAAGTTAGTAAGAAATTTTTATAACAATAAAGAAAAATTATTAAAAGAGCAAGTGAATAAATTCTGGTAGATTTTTAAGTATTATTTTAAAAGTGTCCATTTAAAAATAATTCTTTAAACTAGTTGAGGGATTTAGAATTATAAATTAATCGTAGATCCCATAAGTATTAAACAAATACCATAAAGGAATCATAATATTTCTCAAGTTAGAAAGAAATTTTTAATAATTAAAGATAATATTATTAATATAATAAAAGGATAAAAAGATATGTTATTTTTTTAAAATAATATTTTAAAAGTATAGATTTAATAATAACTTTATTATAAATGGTATAATAATTCATCAATGGTGTAGTAAAAATTCGAGGTATTTCTACAATCTTTTTTAAAGTTAATCCAGGAAATTTGAGTACTAAAAATATTTACTAATGTATTCTTTTAAATTAATATCATACGCATTTGTTACAAAATAAGTGAACTTGCATTGCACAAATTGCTTTAAAGAAGCACATTTTATATGTATAACAATAAAATGAAAAAAATTGCGTTATTGCTTTGTGTATTTCTCTAAAAATATTCACATTTACTCTTGTAAAGAAAAAAATAGACTTATATTAGAAAACATTTTAATATAATTTTTATATCTTACTTTTTTCAATGAATAAACTGCTTTTCCCTGCAATTAAAAATCATTTTGTTTTGAAAACAAATTATTGGACGCGTTGCAAAAATGCATTATGCTTTTCCTTAAAGAATTATTTTGTCAAAAAGCTGTAACGCTGGCAGCTTTGATGTAGTAAGCTATTTTCAAAACAAAATCTCAAAAGAACAGCTCAAATAAAACGGCTGTCCTTTTTGTTATACAAGTGCACGGATGGATTAATGTTAGCCTTTTATCATCGTTAAACCTGATATTGTTTTCTACATCAAAATTCAATTATCACGAAAAGTTTCAATGCTAGTTTCTTGACATGGCAGCAGCCCTCGTCACCAAACCTTCAGATTAATTTTCTGTGAGGCCTATACCTACAGCCTTTTCTTTTCTTTTGAAAAGTTTAAATATAAAATTCCACTCATGATTGACTTCTACCACAAAAGCACTTTTTCCATGAGAAATTTTCCTCACAGGAAAGAGAATAATAATGAAAAAAAAATGGCAGACACTCTTTTTCCCAGCAGCTTAACCTTTAAGTGCTAACAGATACATTCAGGAGTTTTCTTCACATATACTAGACTTGCCAGCTAACCCAATTTTGCTGAAGTTGCAAAAATAATCAAGGTATGATGATGCCTATGTAATTAGTTAACCTTGCGAATAACCTTTGCCGTGCTGCCTTTTTTTTTCTACCGCCTAATCTCGTTAGGCTGTGGCAAAAATCAAAAGCGTAAAAAGAAGAATAAGTCAAAATGAAATTTTACCCTCGCGAGAATTTTTTTTTTTTTGTTATTACTTTGCATAATCAATATCGAGGTCGTATTTAATGTCCAGCGTCAGAGATGGAAAGACAGCTATCTTGCCCCCTTTTCAATAAAGTTTCATTTTTTTTTTTTTTTTTTTTTTTGCTAGCGAAAGTGACTTCAGTATTATGAGTTCTAATCAAATAAGAGAACCGGATGTTTCGAATATTTCCTGAAGAGTTTTCGAAACAGAAGATTTTTATGTGTGTTTTATTAATTTTCTTCTATTTCGTTCTTTCTTTCTTTAATTTTTTTCTTCGCCCGTTCTTTGAATTCTTTGCGTTTATCTGTGAAAGTTTGTTAGAAAATTGTGCTATTTGAGGAAATGGTAATATTTGTCAAAAAATTAAAATTCAACAGTAATATTTTAAAAGTGTATATTTAATAATAAATATTTCAAAAAATTTTGATGTGTTTAGAATTATAATTTAATTGTAGATTGTATAAGTACTAAACAAATCATAAATGAATCATAAGGTTACTGAAATTAGTAAGAAAATTAAAAAAAAAAATAAAAGATAATATTATTAAAAGATGAAAAGAACATGTGAATAAGTTCTGTTATATATAAAATAATATTTTGAAAGTGTACATTAAATTAGAATTATAAATTAATCGTAGATTGCATAAGTACTAAACGAATATCATAAAGGAATCAATGTTACTGAAGTTAGTAAGAAAGTTTTTAACTGTAAAAGATAAATAATTAAAAGAACAAGTGAATGAGTTCTAGTGTATTTCAAAATAATATTCTAAAAGAGTACATTTGATAATAACTCATTAAAAAAATTGATGATTTTAGAATTATAAATTTATCGTAAATTTCATAAGTACTAAACAAATATCATACAGGAATCATAATGTTAATATTTTACTACTGAAGTTAGTAAAATATTATTAAAAGAACCAAATAATTTAAGATGTATTATAAAAATAATATTTTTAAAAGTGTGCATTTAATAATAACTTTTTAAAAAATTTGATTATTTTAGAATTATAAATTAATCACAGATTGCATAAGAACTAAACAAATACCACAACTGAATCTAATATTACTGAAGTTAGTAAGAATTTTTTAACAATAAAAGACAATTTTATTAATATCATAAAAAAAGACAAGTGAATAAGTTCTGGGTGTATTTTAAAACACTATTTTAAAAGTGTACATTTAATAATAAATATTTTATAAATGGTGTAATAAATCATAAATTGTAAAAAAAAAAAATTTGAGGCTTTTATTTTTTTTTTAAAGTTAACACTTGAAATCTGAGTACTACAAAAATATTTACTAACGCATTATTTTTTATTTAAAACATAATACACATTTGTTACAAAATAAGTGAACTTGCTTTTCATAATTTGTTTTTAAAGAATCATGTATTTTATGAATAACAAAAAATGAAAAAAAATTCCATTATAGCTTTTGTGTGTTTCAAAAAAATATTCACATTTATGTTTGAATGAAAATTAAAATATATTAGACTTATAGTAGAAAACAGTTTTTTTTATATCTTACATTTTTCAATGAATAAACAGCTTTTCCCTGCAATTAAAAACCGTTTTGTTCTTAAAAAGTTCTTGGACGCCTTGCAAAAATGCATTATGCTTTTTCTTAAAGAAATTATTTTGTCAAAAAGCCGTAACGTTAGCAGCTTTTGATGTAGTAAGCTATTTCAAAACAAACGAAACAAAAAGGCCAGAATACTCTTTTTCCCAGCAGCTTAAGCTTTGAGTGCAAACAGGTATATTCAGGAGTTTTTCCTGCATGCTCCACATGTCCTAGACTTGCCAGCTAACCCTAATTTTGCCGAAGTTGCAAAAATAATCAATGTATGAAGCTGCCTATGTAATTAGTTGACCTTGCGAATAACCTTTGCCGTGCTGCTATTTTTTTTCCCACCGCCTAATCACATTAGGCTGCTGCAAAAATCAAAAGCGTAAAGGAAGAATACATCAAAATGAAATTTTACCCTTGCGAGAATTACTTTGCATAATCAATATCGAGGTCGTATTTAACGCCAAGCGTCAGAGATAGAAAGACAGCTATCTTGCCCCTTTTTCATTAATATTTTCAATTTTTTTTGTTTTTGCTGTTGAAAGTTCTAATCAAATAAAAGAACAGGATGTTTCGAATATGTCCTAGTTTTCGGAACAGAAGATTTTGTGTGTGCTTTATTAATTTTCTTCTATTTCTTTCTTTAATTTGTTTTTCATCCACCGGCGTTCTTTAAATTCCGTTCTTTAAATTTTTGAAAAATTTTGGAAATATTTGTCAATAAATTATATTTCAGCAGTCTTACAATTTCTGGTATATTAATAATAATATTTTAAAAGTATTAAACAAATACCATATATGAATCAATGTTAATGAAGTTAGTAAGAAATTTTTAACTATAAAAGATATTATTATTAATATAATAAAAGAAAAAGTGAATAAGTTCTAGTGTTTTTTAAAGTAATATTTTAAAATTGTACATTTCATAATAACTAGTTAAAAATTTGATGGTTTTAGAATTATAAATTAATCGTAGATTGCATAAGTATTAGACAAATGCCACAAATATTACTAATGTTAATAAATTTTAAGCAATAAAAGATAATATTATTAAAAGGACGACTGAATATGTTCTGGTGTATTTTAAAATAATATTTTAAAAAACAGTATTATTATTTTAAATAAAGTGCACATTTAATAATAACTCTTTAAAAAATTTTGGGGACGTTATTATTAAGAACTAATCATAGATTGCATAAGTACTAAACAAATATCATAAATGAATCATAATCATTCTTACCGCAGTTAGTAAGAAAATTTTAACAATAAAATATGATATTACTAATACAATAAGAGAAATACAACTTAATATAATGAAGTAAAGAAAAAGTGAACCTTTTAAAGATTAATAATAAATTACTACATTTATAAATAACAATGGAAACTCTCTCGTGAATTACAATTTCTTATTTTTATGCTACAAGTTTTGAAACCAATAACTTTATATATCATTAAGTAATATTATTTTAAATTTATACTTTTTATTTCTTTAAAATTTCGCTTTTTTGAGCAGAATTTTGTAATAAAATTTGGGATGTAAGTTAAAATATACGGACTTTGATTAAATTAAATAATTTGTAACACAATAAAAAATAATTAAATGATAACTAAATTTTTAAATCTGTTCTATGTATAGTGAGTTATTCAATTTTTATTCATTGTTAGAAATATCATTGTTACGTTTTTGTTATATGAAATATAATACGATTGACTCATTATATTAGTGTTTAGTAATATCTTTTACTTTTAATCTTCGTTTTTTATCATTTAATAACATAGTGAGTATCATGTTTTATTCGAAAATTTTGTAGTAGCAATATGTAGTTTAATTGCATAGAAACCAACAGCATATTAACAATATATGTATAATATATAGATTTTTTTTACTTAAAATGATTCTGTTTAATCTGTAGAAGATACGATTACTGGGTATCTAATAGTCATATGTAACAACAATAGTTAAAATAACTAGTTTTGTATTGAAGATAAATAATATGCAAGTAACAAGAGTCCATCAAGTTATTCACTTTTTATTCATTATTAGAAGTATCATTGTTACGTTGATGTAATACGAACGACTTATTATCTTAGTGTGTTTGCAAAACTTTTACTTTTATTCTTCGTTTTCACTATTTAATAACATAGTGAGTATCATGTAGTGAATTTTATAGTAGCAAATATGTAGTTTAATTGTATAGAAACCAACAACGCATTAACAATATATATATAATATATTGCTTTTTTTTACTTAAAGTTATTCTATTTCATCTACAGAAAAGACAATTACTGATTATCTATCTAATAATCATATGTAATATAGTTAAGATAACTAGTTCTGTACTGAAGAGTAATAATATGCAAGTAACAAGAATCCATACATTGCGAGTTATTCACTTTTTATTTATTTTTAGAAGTATCATTGTTACGTTGATATAATACGAAATATAAATACAAATGACTCATTATCTTCGCGTTCAATAATTACTTTTCCTTTCACTTTTCGCTTTATTCCATTTAATAACATGGTGAGCATCATGTTTTATTCAACAAATTTTGTAGTGGCAATATGTAGTTTAATTGCATAGAAACCAACAGCATATTAACAATATATGTATAATATATTGATTTTTTTTACTTAAAATTATTTTGTTTAATCTGAAGAAGAGACAACTACTGGATAATTAATACTCATAGTAATAACAATAGTTAAAATAACTAGTTCTATATTGAAGAGTAATAATATGCAAGTAACAAGAGTATATATATAGCACGTTTTTCACTTTTTATTCATTATTAGAAGTACCATTATTATGTTGATGTAGTACGAAATATAATACGAATGACTTATTATCTTAATGCTTTACAAATTTTTTACTTTTACCCTTCGTTTTTTACCATTTAATAACGTGGTGAGAACCATGTTTTATTTAACGAATTTTACTGTAGTAATATTTAATTTAATTGCCTAGAAACCAACATTAACAATATATATATAATATATTGCTCAAAATTATTCTGTTTTATCTGCAGAAGAGAGTCTTCTGCAGAAAATAATAGTCATATTAAATAGTAATATTTAAATTATCATTTCTCTATTGAAGTCGGATAATATGTAAGTAACAAATATTAAATATCATATTAAAAATAGTTAATTATTCAATTATTTTTTAAATGTTCATGGCTCAACAAAGAATGCGAGGAGGTTTATAATTTTTCAATTAATGTTATAACTAAAAATATCTGTATGCATTGCTCAGATGTACTTATATTTGACTAGCGACTAGCAATCAAATAAAAATATCCCCAATTATGCATAAGATGATATTATGGAAAGATTCATGATTTTTATGTTTTTATATATAAATAAGATATTTTTTCAACTAGGAAGTAATGGAAAAATTTATATGAAATGATTATATTTTGAGAAAGTCTTTTCCCGTTTAATTTTGTAGGTAATATCTCGCACCTTATTTTCAATTCGTCCATGCTTGCCGTTAAAGATGTATGAATAAACTTTCACAGTTTGAAACCCATTAAATTAGAGGACATTAAAATTTTTTATTTTTTATTTAAAATGCATTATTGGTTAATTTTATTTTTGCTATTATTTTTATTTAAAATGTAATATTTGTTAAATGTAGTCTGCAGAATATTCAATCTCACAATCACAATTATAGAACTCTTTAATTAAAAACTAAAAAGAACTTATATTAAATAAGTTTTTAAAGAAGACCAAAAATAAATTTCTCACAAGACAGAAATAATAAAAATAATAATATAAAATTTTTCGAAACTTTTCTATGTCCGTTATAATTTTTTATGCTGTTAAAATTTTATTGTGATTTTTCATTAAACTGATAAAAGATAAAAATGCTGGACACATTAAATTTTAAATTTAAGCTGGATTATTTATTTCTTAGAACCTCTACTACCGAATAAGATCTATTTTTTTTTTTTATAAATCCAACTTATTGGATCTTTAATTTTGTCAAGAACTGCCCTGAAATATTCCATCATTTTCCTAGAAAATAATTACCAACTACAGAAATCCTTAGAGACTTAATCCTTCCTCATTTGAAGAAATCAAATATTGAAAAGAAAGAAAACCCGAGAAATTTACTATCGCTTCAAAATTTTTTTGTCATTTTCATATTTCCAAATTTCCTAAAACTGTGCAGTCCGTTATTTTTATCATATTAGCAAGCATACATTTTCTTTTATATCTTTAATCTCTTTAGCTAAATTGTAATTTAAGCATATCCGAATAATTAAAATATATTATTAAAAATGTATTCATAGTATATCATATGACCTATTATAAATTTATTTGTCAAACAAAAACGCATTGAAATAGTTAATTCAATATTTACAATTAATTATTAATTTATATTTATTCATTTGTATAATTTATATGAAATATTTTATTCATCAATTATAAAATGGTTGTTATTATTCAAAAGATTTTATTAATTTTGATTTAAAAAATAATTAAATTAATAATAAAGTAGTAAAAAATAATTATTAAAAAGAACATTTTCATAATAAAGCAGAAGGCCAGTCATAAATTTATTTATCCAACAAAAACGCATTTAAAAGTTAATCCATTATTATCAATTAATTATTAATTTACTTTTATTAAATTTTCTAATTTATATAAAATATTTTATTCATCAATAATAAAATTGTTGTTATTATTGAACAGATTTTAGTAATTTTGATTTAAAAAAATAATTAGTTCAATAATAAAGTAGTTATAATAGTTTGCTAAAAAAAAAAAAATATAAAATTAAAATTTTGAAATATAAAATTCATTTTTATCCTTTATCTTAATAAGAACGCAAAAAAAAATTCACTTAAATTTATTATAACAAAAATTATATGTAATATCTTAGTAAGGTATTAATTATCTGAAAATTCAAGTTCAGAGTTTATTTAAACTTGAAATGGCTTATATTGTTTTGAAGCCTTATTCCATGAACTTAAATTAGAGAATACTTTTATCTTCATTAATTCTTTTTATAATCTTAAAAGAAACCTTAACAAAATTTTACAAATATAACTTATATAATCAAACTAAATCTTATAAATATAACAAATATATAAGCTTATATCACAAAGCAATAAATAAACCCAAGTAATTATAGAATTTAAAAATATTAGAAACTAAAAATATATATATATTGTTGTTCTAAAATGTGTCGTTCAAAATTCAATCATATAATAATAGAAAATTTTCAAAAAGGAAATTAAAATATAATTTACTGATAAAAGAAATTTTACAAAACCTTTAATTACAAAATTTCTTTAGTAACTGCATTAAACCGCCTACTTATATTCGTAACCTACATAAAGTTACCCATATTCACCAAATACAAGATAAACATGTTGAATTATTTTTTAAATTTACTCAAATTATGTAATTATGCAAATTATTTTCCTTATCTAATTAACAAACAATCTTTAAAAAATGCATTTTTAATTAATCTTACTAATTAAACTCACAAATGTTTTTCACCTTTCACGCGTATCAAATGATGAATTTTGAATTACTTTTGATAACATGAATGTGATGTGTTGACGTGTATGTTAAATATATCCGGTGAGTCATTGCTTAATTTTCTCAAATTTCTTTATTTATTGTAAGTAAGTTTAGTGAAAGAGCTATGTTTTCAAAAATATTTAGAGAATATTAAAAGTTCTTGTGTGTTAAAGTTTCATAACTATTATGTAATGCTATTATAAAGAACTTCAAAAAAAAGGGCTTTTAATTAATTAAAATTCTGATCTAAACCATTTCTTTACTATAAAACTAGGTAGTTTAATGAACATTTCTAATTTAATTAAATATAGTAATAAATTGTTCATTAGTGAATTTGTTTAGAAAAATATAAATGCGGAGTTTTAAAATTAATACTCAAGTAAGATTTTACAATTATGGGATATAAATGAAAATTATGAAATTTACTTTTTTCAATATAAAAAAATATTAAATTTCAATATAAAAAACCATATAAAAACCATATAAAAAAAGAAATATTTCATTTTTAAAAAATATTCATTCATCAGATGAGTTATACCTATATATATATAAAGTAAAGTTTTAAATGCATATAACATTAGCCAAAAAAAAAAAAAAAAATTTAACTTAAAGGATTATTAATGTGACAGATAAAAATATTAGTTTCAAGCAATCCCATGAAAATTAAATATTAAAAAATTATTTACTAACGTACTCTTTTCAATTATAACATAACACAAATTTGTTGCATTATGCAAAAAGGCATTATGTTTTTCCTTAAAGTATTATTTTGTTAAAAAGCCGTAATGCTAGCAGCTTTTGTTGTAGTAAGCTATTTCAAAACAAATTCTCAAAAGAACTGTTCAAATAAAATGCCTGTCCTTTTTGTTATAAATTGAACGAATGGATTAATGTGAGCCTATTTATCACAGCAAAACCTGATATTGTTTTTCTACATCAAAATTCAATTATCACGAAAAGTTTCAGTGCTAGTTTCTTGATACATGGCAGCAGCCTACGTTACCAAACTTTCCAGATTAATTTTCTATGAGGCCTATACCTACAGCCTTTTCTTTTCTTTTTTAAAAGTTTAAATATAAAATTTCACTCATGATTAGCTTCTACCAAAAACGCTCTTTTTTCCATGAGAAATTTTCGTCACAGGAAAGAGAATAATAATGAAAAAATGCCAGGATACTCTTTTAACAGCAACTTAAGCTTTAAATGCAAACAGGTATATACATGAGTTTTCCCCGCATGCTCCACATATCCTAGACTTGTCAGCTAACCCAATTTTACGGAAGTTGCAAAAATAATCAATGTATGATACTGTCTATGTAATTAGTTAACCTTGCGAATAACCTTTGACGTGCTGCCTTTTTTTTTTCTACCGCCTAATCACGTTAGGCTGGTGCAAAAATCAAAAGCGTAAAGAAGAATACGTCAAAATGAAATTTTACCCTCGCGTGAGCATTTTTTTGTTATTATTTTGCATAATCAATATCGAGGTCGTATTTAATGCCCAGCGTCAGAGATGGAAAGACAACTATTTTGCCCCTTTTTCATTAATATTTTCAATTTTTTTTTTTTTGCTGTCTAAAGTGAATTCAGTATTATAAGTTCTAATCAAATAAGAGAACCGGATGTTTCGAATATTTCCTAAAGAGTTTTCGGAACAGAAGATTTTTATGTGTGCTTTATTAATTTTCTTCTATTTCTTTCTTTCTTTTTTCATCCACCGGCTTTTCGTTCTTTAAATTCTTTGCGATTATCTGTGAATGTTTTTAGAAAATTGTGTTATTTATGGAAATTGTAATATTTGTCAATAAATTATAATTCAGCAGTCTTACAATTCCTAGTGTATTTTAAAATTGTACATTAAAAAGAACTATTTAAAACATTTGATGATTTTAGAATTATAAATTAATCGTAGATTGCATAAGTACTAAACAAAGACAATAAAGGAATCATAATATTACTCAAGTTAGCAAGAAATTTTTGTGAAAAAGATTATATTAGTAATATAATAAAAGAAAATGTGAAAAAGATCTGAATTTTTTAAAATAACATTTTAATATAGTACAATTAATAATATCTTTTTATAAATGGTGTAATAAATCATAAATAGTGTTATAAAACTGGAGGCTTTTTACAATTTTTTTAAGTTAATGGATGAAATTTGAGTACTACAAAAATATTCACTAATGTCTTATTTTCAATTATAACATAATATACATTTGTTACAAAATAAGTGAACATGCTTTGCATGAATTGTTTTAAAGAAGCACATATTATATGAATAACAATAAAATGAAAAGAAATTCCATTATTGCTTTATGTGTTTCTCTAAAATATATTCACATATTTTTGTGAAGAAAAACTAAAAAATAAATTAGACTTACAGTAGAAATCAGTATTAAAATATTTTGTATATTTTACTTTTTTTCAATGAATAAACTGCTTTTCCCTGCAATTAAAAACCGTTTTGTTCTACAAAATTCTAGTACGCGTTGCAAAAAATGCCTTCCTTAAAGAATTATTTTATCAGAAAACCTTAACTCCAGATTTTGATGTAGTAAGCTATTTTCAAAACACGATCTCAAAAGAACTGTTCAAATAAAACGCCTGTCCTTTTTGTTATACAAGTGCAAGGACGGATTAATGTTAGCCTTTTTATCACCGCCAAACCGGATATTGTTTTTCTACATCAAAATTCAATTATCACGAAAAGTTTCAGTGCTAGTTTCTTGACATGGCAGCAGCCTTCGTCACCAAACTTTCCAGATTAATTTTCAGTGAGGCCTATACCTACAACCTTTTCTTTTAAAAAGTTTAAATACATAATTTCACTCATGATTAGCTTCTACCACAAAAGTTCTTTTACCACAAGAAATTTTCCTCACAGGAAAAAAGAATAATAAAAAAAAAAATGGCAGGATACTTTTTCCCCAGCAGCTTAAGCTTTAAGTGCAAACAGGTATATTCAGGAGTTTTCCCTGCATGCTCCAAATATCCTAGACTTGCCAGCTAACCCAATTTTGCCGAAGTTGTAAAAATAATAAATGTATAATGCTGCATATGTAATTAGTTAACCTTGCGAATAGCCTTTGCCATGCTGCCTTTTTTTTTTTTTTCTACCGCCTAATCTCGTTAGGCAGCTGCAAAAATCAAAAGTGTAAAGAAGAATACGTCAAAATGAAATTTTACCCTCACGAGCATTTCTTTGGTATTACTTTTGCGTAATCAATATCGAGGTCGTATTCAATCTTGTCCCTTTTTCATTAATATTTTCAATTTTTTTTTTGTTAGAGAAAGTAACTTCACTATTATAAGGTCTAATCAAATAAGAGAACCGGATGTTTCGAATTTTTCCTGAAGAGTTTCCGGAACAGAAGATTTTTGTGTGTGCTTTATTAATTTTCTTCTATTTCTTTCTTTCTTTAATTTGTTTTTCTTCCACCGGCTTTCCTTTCTTTAAATTCTTTTTGTGTTTTTCTGTGAAAGTTCGTTAGAAAATTGTGCTATTTGTGGAAATGGTAATATTTGTCAATAAATTATAATTCAGTAGTTTTAGAATTTATGGTGTTTTTTTAAAATAGTATTTTAAAAGTATACATTAATAGTAATTCTTTAAAATTTTAATGATTTAAGAATAATAAATTAAACGTAAATGCCAGGATACTCTTTTTAACAGCAACTTAAGCTTTAAGTGCAAACAGGTATATACGTGAGTTTTCCCTGCATGCTCCACATATCCTAGATTTGCCAGCTAACCCAATTTTGCTGAAGTTGCAAAAATAATCAAGGTATGATGATGCCTATGTAATTTGTTAACCTTGCGAATAACCTTTGCCGTGATGCCTTTTTTTTTTTCTACCGCCTAATCTTGTTAGGCTGCTGCAAAAATCAAAAGCGTAAAGAATAAGTCAAAATGAAATTTTACCCTCGCGAGAAATTTTTTTGTTATTATTTTGCATAATCAATGTCGAGGTCGTATTTAATGCCCAGCGTCAGAGATGGAAAGACAACTATTTTGCTCCTTTTTCATTAATATTTTCAATTTTTTTGCTGGCTAAAGTGAATTCAGTATTATAAGTTCTAATCAAATAAGAGAACCGGATGTTTCGAATATTTCGTAAAAGAGTTTTCGAAAACGAAGATATTTATGTGCTTTATGAATTTTCTTCTATTTCTTTCTTTCTTTTCTTTTTTTAATTCACCGGGATTCCGTTCTTGAATTCTTTTTGCGTTTATCTGTGAAAGTTTGTTAAAGAATTGTGCTGTTTGTGGAAAAGGTGATATTTGTCAATAAATTATAATTCAGCAGTCTTACAATTCCTAGTGTATTTTAAAATTGGACATTAAAAGAACTATTTAAAACATTTGATGATTTTAGAATTATAAATTAATCGTAGATTGCATAAGTACTAAACAAAGACAATAAAGGAATCATAATATTACTCAAGTTAGCAAGAAATTTTTGTATAAAAAGATTATATTAGTAATATATTAAAGAAAATGTGAAAAAGTTCTGGTATTTTAAAGTAACATTTTAATATAGTACATTTGATAATATCTTTTTATAAATGGTGTAATAAATCATAAATGGTGTTATAAAAACTGAGGCTTTTTTTACATTTTTTTTAAGTTAATGAATGAAATTTGAGTACTACAAAAATATTCATTAATGTCTTATTTTCAATTATAACATAATATACATTTGTTACAAAATAAGTGAACATGCTTTGCATAAAATGTTTTAAAGGATCACATATTATAAGAATAACAATAAAGTGAAAAGAAATTGCATTATTGCTTTTTATGTGTTTCTCTAAAATATATTCACATATTTTTTGTGAAGAAAAACTAAAATAAATTAGACTTACAGTAGAAATCAGTATTAAAATATTTTGTATATTTTACTTTTTTTCAATGAATAAACTGCTTTTCCCTGCAATTAAAAACCGTTTTGTTCTACAAAAAAATTCTTCGGCGCGTTGCAAAATGCCTTTCCTTAAAGAATTATTTTATCAGAAAACCTTAACTCCAGATTTTGATGTAGTAAGCTGTTTTCAAAACACGATCTCAAAAGAACTGTTCAAATAAAAACGCCTGTCCTTTTTGTTATACAAGTGCACGAACGAATTAATGTTAGCCTTTTATCACCGCCAAACCGGATATTGTTTTTCTACATCAAAATTCAATTATCACGAAAAGTTCCAGTGCTGGCTTCTTGACATGGCAACAGCCTTCGTCACCAAACTTTCCAGATTATTTTCTGTGAGGACTATCCCTACAGCCTTTTCGTTTCTTTTAAAAGTTTAAATATAAAATTTCCCTCATGATTAGCTTCCACCACAAAAACTCTTTTCCACGAGAAATGTTTCTCACCGAAAAGAATAATAATGAAAAAAAAAATGACAGGATACTTTTTTTCAGCAGCTTAAGATTTTAAGTGCAAACAGGTATATTCAGGAGTTTTCCTTGCATGTTCCATATATCCTAGACTTTCCAACTAACCCAATTTTGCCGAAGTTGCAAAAATAATCAATGTATGATGCTGCCTATGTAATTAGTTAACCTTGCTAATAACCTTTGTCGTGCTGCCTTTTTTTTTCTAGCACCTAATCACGTTAGGCTACTGCAAAATCAAAAGCGTAAACAAAAATACGTCAAAATGAAATTTTACCCTCGTGAACATTTTTGTTATTACTTTGCATAATCAATATCGAGGTCGTATTTGATGTCAAGCGTCAGAGATGGAAAGACAGCTATCTTGCCCTTTTTTTCATAATATTTTCAAATTTTTTTTGCTAGTGAAAGTCACTTCAGTATTATAAGTTCAAATCAAAGAAAAGAACCGGAGATTTTGAATATTTCCTGAACAGTTTTGGGAACAGAAGAGTTTTACGTGTGCTTTATTAATTTTATTCTATTTCTTTCTTTCCTTTTTTTCATCCACCGGCTTTTCGTTCTTTGAATTCTTTGCATTTATCTGTGAAAGAAAATTGTGCTATATTTGTAAATGATAATATTTGTCAATAAATTCAGGAATCTTACATTTCCTAGTTTTATAAAAAAGATTAATTTATTTGTTTAATACTTATGCATTCTATGATTAATATATAAATAACTCTTTAAAAATAAATAACTCAGTAACTCTTTAACTTATAACTCAATAACTCTTTAAAAACCATCCAGTTTTTAAAAAGTTATTGTTAAATTTATTATTGCTTTGCTTCAATTATTATTAAGAACTACATATTATATGAATAGCAATAAAATGAAAAAAATGCATGATTACTTTGTGTATTTCTCAAAAGAAAAATAAATATTCTCATTTATTCTTGTAAAGAAAATTAAAATAAATTAGACTTATAGTAGGAAACTGCTTAACATATTTTCTTACTTTTTCAATGAATAAACTGCAATTAAAAACCGTTTTGTTCTAAAACAATTCTTGGACGCGTTGCAAAAATACATTATGATTTTCCTTAAATAATTCTTTTGTCAAAATGCCTGTAACGCTAACAGCTTTTGAAGTAGTAAGCTATTTTGAAAACAAAATCTCAAAAGAACTGTTCGAATAAAATTATCGCCCTTTTGTTATACATACCAGTGCACGGATGGATTAATGATAGCCTTGTTGTCACCGCCAAACCTGATATTGTTTCTCTATTTCAAAATTCAATTACCACGAAAGGTTTCAGTGTTAGTTTCTTGACATGGCAGCAGCCTTCGTCACCAAACTTTCCAGATTAATTTTCTATGAGGCCTATACCTACAGCCTTTTCTTTTAAAAAAGCTTAAATATAAAATTTCACTCATGATTAGCTTCTACCCCAAAAGCTCTTTTTCCACAAGAAATTTTCCTCACAGGAAAGAGAATAATAATGAAAAAAAAATGGCAGGATACTTTTTTTCCCCAGCAGCTTAAGCTTTAAGTGCAAACAGGTATATTCAGGAGTTTTCCCTGTATGCTCCACATATCCTAGACTTGCCAGCTAACCCAATTTTGCCGAAGTTGTAAAAATAATAAATGTATAATGCTGCATATGCAATTAGTTAACCTTGCGAATAGCCTTTGCCATGCTGCCTTTTTTTTTTTTTCTACCGCCTAATCTCGTTAGGCAGCTGCAAAATCAAAGTGTAAAGAAGAATACGTCAAAATGAAATTTTACCCTCGCGAGCATTTCTTTGGTATTACTTTGCATAATCAATATCGAGGTCGTATTCAATCTTGTCCCTTTTTCATTAATATTTTCAATTTTTTTTGTTAGAGAAAGTGACTTCACTATTATAAGGTCTAATCAAATAAGAGAACCGGATGTTTCGAATTTTTCCTGAAGAGTTTTCGGAACAGAAGATTTTTGTGTGTGCTTCATTAATTTTCTTCTATTTCTTTCTCTCTTTAATTTGTTTTTCATCCACCGGCTTTCCGTTCTTTAAATTCTTTTGCGTTTTTCTGTGAAAGTTTGTTAGAAAATTGTGCTATTTGTGGAAATGGTAATATTTGTCAATAAATTATATTTCTGCAGTCTTACAATTTCTGTTTTTTAAGTGATATTTTATAAATAAACATTTAATAATTAACCTTTTAAAAATGTGTTGATTTTTGTGTTATAATTAATCCTAGGTTTCATATGTATTAAACAAATATCATATATGAATCATAACGTTACTGATGTTAGTAAGGAATTTTTAACTATAAAAGATATATTATTAAAAGAACATGTGAATAAGTTGTAATGTATTTTAAAAAGTATACATTTATTAATAACTTTAAAAAATGTGATGCTTTTAGAATTAAAAATTAATCGTAGATTACATAAGTATTAAACAAATAACATGCAACCATACAAATACAATCAACACCAAAGACTAAAATGATCCATGTATTTTCATAAGTAACATCAATAAATAATATTTTGAGTAAGATAAAAATTTCATGTTATGATCTTATACTACAATAAAGAATATTGATATATATTTTTGAATATTCTACAAAAATAGTTAAATGACATTGACTAAAAAACCTCAAACAAACAGCATAATTTGCCAATGTTAAGAGTCAACCATTATTTCCTTTTTTGTGAGTTCGCATTGAAATTACGGCTACAATAGATAGAAAATTTAACAATTGTAAATAAATATTATACGAGATGTCTAAAATATCTGTAAAAAGTTTGAAAGTCTTTACATATTTTGCAAGATATTTTAGAGACACTCTGTAAAAAGCGTGTATAATATGAGAAGATAGTGATCCGAAAGAAATAAAAACTCTTCAGCATTAATTTGGAATATAATTGTAAATAGAAGCTGAATTTTTATGGATATTAATATTGTGACACACATATATGAAATATATATATATATATATATACTCTTTATGAATAATAACTATTTTAAAATAATTCTGATCTTTAAGATTAATTACTGAACAATTTTGATTTTTTTAAATAATTATTTCACCTCTTCAACAGAGAGAGAAACTTATGTTAAGAAAATCATGTAGTAATATCTTCCCATGCAAAAAGAAATTGAAATCATATAAACTTATTGAAACACTTTATTAAGTATCGATAAATCTAACGAAAATGTTATTCGTTTTTTATTTGTTAACGGAAATAATATAACTAAAACGTAAAATAATTTCATATTTCCCCAGTGCAGGTGTTGTCTTCTTTCAAAAAACTGATGAATGATATGATTTAGAAAAAATATGAAATTTTGATTTAATGATTAGATTAATAACAATTAATGTTATAAATTGTTATTAATTGAACGATAAGTTTCATTTTTTGTGATGCTTTGTAGAGAATTAAACATGAAAGCATTGTTGAATATCTTAAATATTTTCTATTATTATACTATATATTATTAATTGTTGATATCGATGCCTACTTCTAAATGTACTTCAGAAATTTACCGTATAAATGCAGAGGAGATTGATATTCTTTCCGTGTACTGAACTGCTAACAGCAATATCAATAAAACTAAATTGTTATGAGTATTAACCTTATTTACAAAGTTATTGAGCTTGATAAAACAGTTTGAGATATTGCAGCACTTCTATTATAAGATTCATACAAATTAGCAAGGAATTATTAAGACTCCAAACATTAAAAATATGAACAATTGATTGGAAATAAGCGCAGGAAATAAAGCGAGCTATACTCCTTTCAATCTGATGAGAAATTCATTATCAGATTATCAGTCACTGATTAAGTTAATGTATGGATATTTCATATGTATTAGATTCTAAAATTATTAACAGATACCGAGAAGCATGAACTAACGCATGTTATTTTGACCAATTATTTTATTTCGTCTCTAGTTTCTATTCCCTTTCATGCTTCATTGCAATCATAAATGGTGTAAAAAATTCAAAGCTTTTATACAAAAGTTAACCCATGAAAATTAAATACTACAAAAATATTTTCTAGCGTATTCTTTTCAATTATTAACTTAATATACATTTGTTCCAAAATAAGTGAACTTGCTCTGCATTAATTGATTTAAAGACGCACATATTATAACGAACAACAATAAAATGTAAAAAAAAATTGCATTATTGCTTTGTGTGTTTCTAAAAACAAAAAAAACACACATTTTCACATTTATTCTTGTAGTAGAAATAGTTTAACATGTTTTTTATATCTAAATTTTTCAATGTATAAACTGCTTTTCCCTGCAATTAAAAACCGTTTTGTTCTAAAATCATTCTTGGATGCGTAGCAAAAATGCTTTATGCCTTTCCTTAAAGAATTATTTTGTTAAAAAGCCGTAACGCTATCAGCTTTTGATGTAGTAAGCTATTTTTCAAAACAAAATCTCAGAAAAATTGTTCAAATAAAATGCCTGTCCTTTTTATTACACAAGGGCACTGATGAATTAATGTTAGCCTTTTTATCACCTCCCAAACCTGATATTGTTTTTCTTCATGAAAATTCAATTATCACGAAAAGTTTCAGTACAAGTTTCTTGACATGGCAGCTTTCGTCACCAAACTTCCGATTAATTTTCTGTGAGGTATATACCTACAGCCTTTTTCTTTTCTTTTAAAAAGTTTAAATATAAAATTTCACTCATGATTAGAGTCTACAACAGAAGCTCTTTTCCATGAGAAAGTTTCCTCACTAGAAAGAGAATAATAATGAGAAAAAAATGGCGTAAACTATTTTTCCAAGCAGCTAAGCTTTAAGTGAAAACAGGTATATTCAGGAGTTTTTGCCCGCTAACCCAATTTTGCCGTAGTTGCAAAAATAATCAATGTGTGATATTGCCTATGTAATTAGTTAACCTTGTTTTGAATTACCTTTACTGTGTTGTCTTTCTTTTTCCATCGCCTAATCACGTTAGGCTGCTGGAAAAATCAAAAACGTAAAGAAGAATACGTCAAAATGAAATTTTACTCTCGCTAGCATTTTTTTTTGTTATTACTTTGCATAGTCAATATCGAGGTCTTTTAATGTCAAGCGTCAGAGGTGGAAAGACAGCGATCTTGCCTCTATTTCATTAATATTTAATATTTTTTCTGCTAACGAAAATGACTTTAGTATTATAAGTTCTAATCCTATAAGAGAACCGGATGTTTCGAATATTTCCTGAAAAGTTTTCGGATTTTCGGAAGATTTTTGTGTGCTTTATTAATTTTCTTTCATTTCTTCCTTTCTTTATTTTTTTCATCCACCGGCTATTCGTTCTTTGAATTCTTCACGTTTATCTGTGAAAGTTTGTCAGAAAATTGTGCTATTAGCAGAAAAATGGTAATATTTGTCAATAAATTATAATTCAGCAGTCTTACATTTTTTTAGGTTTTTAAAATAATATCTTAAAAGTATAAATTAATAATAATTATTTAAACTATTTGATGATTTTAGAAGTATAAATTAATCGAGGATTTCATAAGTATTAAACAAATGCCATGAAGGAATCATAATATTACTCCAGTTAGCAATAAATTTTTAACAAAAGATGATATTATTAATATAATAAAAGAAAAATGTGAATAAGTTTTTGGTATTTTTTAAAATAATATTTTAATGTGTACATTTAATAATAATTTTTTATAAATTTTGTAGTAAAAGTTCAAAGCTTTTTACAATTTTTTAAAAAGTATATCCATGAAATTTGAGTACTACAAAAATATTTACTAATATACTCTATTCAATTATAACATAATACTCATTTGTTACAAAAAATAAGTGAACTTGCTTTGCATAAATTGTTTTAAAGAATCGTATATGAATAACAATAAAATGAAAAATATTGCATTATTGCTTTGTGTGTTTCACAAAAAAAAAAAATATTCACATTTATTCTTGTGTAGAAAAATTTAAATAAATTAGACTTATAGAAGAAAGCAGTTTAACATATTTCTTATATCTTACTTTTTCAATGAATAAACAACTTTTCCTGCAATTAAAAACCGTTTTATTCAAAACAAAATTCTTGGACGCGTTGAAAAAAAAGGCATTATGCTTTTCCTTAAAGAATTCTTTTTGTTAAAAAGCTGTCGCGCTAGCTGCTTTTGATATAGTAAGCTATTTTCAAAACAAATTATCAAAATTAAATTGTTCCGACTATTAAATTACATCTTATTTACAAAGCTATTGAGCTTGATAAAAGAAGTGTGTGACAATGTAACGTCTTTACTATAAGTTTCATGCAAATTAGCAAGGAATTATTGAAACTGTAAACATTAAAAATGTGAATAATTGATTGAAATAAGAGCAGGAAATAAAGCGAGTTATACTTCCTTCAGTTTGACGCGAAATTCATTATCAGAGTATCAGTCACTTATTAAGTTGATGTATGAATATTTGATATGTACAAGATTCGCCAATTATTAAGTGATTCCGGGATTTATGAACTATACAGTAAATGATGTTATTTTGACCAATTATTTTATATCATCGCAACTTTTTATTCTTTTTAAGATCTTTTTCTTTTCATGATTCATTACAATCATAAATGGTGTAATAAAAATGTGAGGTTTTAAAAATATTTTTTAAAGTTAA